>JAREIS010000227.1:1165000-1202500 GCA_030060385.1 Muscicapa striata striata
TTAATTTCAATTTTATATCTAGAAATTACTGTACTGGGAAGCTTTACCTGTGAAGACCTCAAATCTCTGATTGTTGACAAACAACAAGGTGATGATTCTCTCAAATTAAAATACCTGAGATTTTCAAATTACAATGTGAAAACCAACCAGCCTCTGAGGTTGTGTGAAACCTCCTCATCCTCTGTAGCACTGTGGGGTGCAGCGGCCCTCCCCAGTATTATGAACCCCTCCCCAAAATCCTGACCCCCTTCCCAAAATTATGACCCCCTCCTCAAAATCCTGACCCCCTTCTCAAAATCCTGACGTCTTCCTCAAAATCCTGATCCCCTCCCCAAAATCTTGACCCCTCCCCAAGAGGGAAAAAATGGAGGCCCCAAAATTCTGGCCTCCATTCCCGAAATCTTGACCCCCTTCCCCAAAATCCTGACCCCTTCCCCAAAATCCTGACCCCCTTCCCAAAATTCTGACCCTCTCTAAAATCCTGGCCTTCATTCCCAAAATCCTGACCCCTTCCCCAAAATCCTGACCCCTTCCCAAATTCCCGGTCCCTCACCGTCCGGCTCCCGCCCCGCCCGGGCCGCGCCGGGAGCGCCTCCTGCCGGTGGCGGGCGGAGCAGCAGCGCCGGGCGCGCTCCGGGGCGCGCTGGGATCCATCGGGAAAAGGATTTTCCTCTCCATGCAAACCCAGGGGTTGGTTTCTTTATTAAAATCCCGGACATTTCACAGGGAAAAAAAAAAAAAAATAATCAAAGCTTCGAATTCTGGTCGGCCAGAGAAATGAGTAAAAAAGATTTCAAGTCGGTCAGGAGCTCAGCGGTGCCCAGGTGGACATTTGGGATTGCAGTGTCATGGCCAGGTAGGACAATGAAGGCACAAACGTAGAAAGCCAAAATAAAAGGCTGAACCCCACCAGCTGTAATTGTTCCCCAGGTGAGCACTGGCCTCGGGAAGAAGAAATGCTGCCCATGGGATTGGGGTACAGGGCTCTGGGCTGGCTCCAAACCTCTGCCCTTGGCAAACCTGGGGAGAGTGAGAGTTCTTAGGATGTTGGGGAGATATTAGGGGGAAATTCTTCCCCGTCAGGGTGGGGAGGCCCTGGGATAGAATTCACAGAGAAGCTATGGCTGCCCCTGGATCTCTGAAAGTGTCCAAGGCCAGGCTGGAACACCCTGGGATAGCACAAGGTGTCCCTTGGCAGGGGTGGAGTGGGATGAGCCCCAACCACTCCAGAATTCCGTGATTCTGTGATACTTTTATAGTCCCACAGCCATGCCTGGGGTATACAAGCACTGGAAACAGCTCCTTTGATATTTTCTCCCAGAACTACTTTACTGTTGGGAAAAGTTGTGGTTTATGTCCTTTTGGAGATAAAGTGGAAGCAGAGCTTTAGATTTTCTCTTTTTGTGCGTCCATCTTCCATGTTCCAGGACAGCTGCTTCAAAATAATTCATTTGTTTCTAAGCACAATGTTCCTTTCTGTATCAAAAGGGAGAAGAAAACAAATAATGGAATCATTAATTTTAATCTGATTTCAGAACACAGGGAACCATTGTAAGCCTCTATCTTGAAATATTTTCAGGACAAATAGTAGAAATTAACTTTTCTTTTCCCCATTAGTAACTTTCTACACAGGGAAAACACATTTCCAAGCTATTCTATTTATGATCCACATGTTGCTGCAATTGCCTTGAATTGGATAGTGTGGAAAATCCTTTTTCTATCTAATCTGTCTCTCCACACTGTAGATAAGTAGGACAATATTATCCTAGAACTCCAAAAACTTTATGTACACAACATCTTATTTGAAATTAATGGGCACATTCACAGTCCCAGAAACCCATTTATTTTAGAAGAAATGTCCTGCCTTTTTGGGGGCTTGCCATGTCTCAGCAGAGAAGGGTCAGGCTGAATATGGAGCTGTAGGTTGATTTATCTCCAGGCTTTCTGCAATTTCTCACATGTCTGCTGGCATCACATCCAGGTAGGGATAGCATGAAGTGACATTTACTATTTCGGTCTTAAAGTGAGTGTGGATATTGTTGCTAATAATCATCCCCTTGTAAATTATAAATGTCAAGGACACCCAAGCCCACATATTCACTGGAGCTTCTTTTTCAGAAAGAATTTCTTCCATTTGCAGGTGTTGTCAGGCTCGTGAGGCTCCTTTTGGCAAACAGCACAGCTTTAGCCTTTAGGGTATTTGATCCCTGCCTTCAGCTCCTGCAAAATAAATCAATAAAATGGGTATTTTTTCTTAGCGCATGGCCCCACTTAAAGCCCATATGCTTTAAGTTGCCACTGGAATATTGCTTATTAAAAATGAGAGTAAATGGGGCTGACCTGGGCCAGACATGAAATCAGAGAATATTCCAAGTGTCACTGGGAGCAGGGTGACTGTGCTGGCAGAGATTCCAGTGTCATTATTAGACCCAGAGCACTGCAGGCTCTGGGTGCAGCAGAGGAACCAGGCAGAGTCCCCGAGCTGTGTTGCAGCACAGGGGAGGTGACATCTCTGTGCCACCACTGCAATTCTGGGCTCTTTGAAGGGCTTCCCACCACTCATCAGCCACTTCCCTTCTCCCCCACACATCCCCAGTGCCCAGCAGAAATTAGGATTGAATCCAGGAAATTCCAGCTGAGAAAATCAAGCTTTAAACCTTTCCTGAATGTCCCACCCAGTGAGCAGATGAAATGCAGCTTGTTCTTTTGAGTCAATCCAAACCAGGGCTGCAGTTACATTTTGAAACCTTCAAGATATCAGTGAGTACTTTACAACTTTACCTCTCCAGAGGTAAATAATTTGCAGAGTTTATTGAAAGGATAACAAGTATAAATGGCTCTTTGAACGAGTGGCATTCTCTAATTTGAAGATAAGCAAGATGAAAATTATAGATTTCTTCTGATGTTGTTTAAACTTCTGATGGTTTGGCTGTCTCCAGTGAAGCTGGTACTCAATCAGAGTACAGCTCTAAAAACCTCAAAGAAGACCAAAGATTTAAATGCTCAATCAGCAAATTATTTCAATCCAAGCTCATGCTTAAATTTGTCCTTCTTTCAGAACACATTGGTAAAATTTCTCATCTAATGGGAAAGAAGGACATCCTTAATCTCATTAAATTTAAAGAAAATTTTATTGCTAGTGCCATAAATATGGTTGGACTTGAGGGTGACACGTGTGGGCCGGATGAGGCCTGAGAACATCTCCATAGAAGAGGATGTTTCTGCAGCCGAATGTGCACTTTTTTATTTAAAAATGGGAATTTCTCCTGTCAAGTCTGTATGGAAACAGTGGTTTGGACCTTCAGCTTAGCAGGAGTTTATTGAATGCCTCATGTTGTTCTACACATGCTTCATCTCCCCCAAATTATCCGGATTAATGGCTTTTGATCTAAGTGTATTCTATGAAAAATAAGAAGGACAAAATAATAATAATAATAATAATAAATAAATAAACTCCAGTTGGTTTCTCTGTTAAATAACTCTGAGGAAAAATTTGCACGTAGGGCAGTAATTTAATGCATTTGATCAGGATTTTATTTAGGAGAAAGTCCCAGACTTCGGATCCAGCCCTCAGGATTTAGTCTTGGTCATGCAACAATTTGTATATTTTTCAAAACCTTAGCATCTGGATTGCAGCTTGGAAATCTGAATTTTTGGGAAGCTTTCATCCTGCTAGAATTGCCATTATTTTTAGAGTTTCATGTATGAGAGCTTGGTGGGCCTGGCATAATAGGGATGTGAAGATGGATTATGGAGAGACCCAGAGCTCTCATTAGGGTAGGGAGGGAGGCCAGGCTCTGATGGGAATGACAGATTGGGCCATCTCCTGCCTTCCTCTCCCAGGGCAGAGCGCCGCATTTTGTGTTTTAATTTTAAAGATAATTAATTTCATTTAATCCAGTGCTATTTAGGAAGGTAACAGAGATGAGGACATTTGTTATGGGCCTATCATCTCCCATGTTTGAATTTGTTCCTGGTTAGTGAGGAGTGCTGGAAAAAGGGCTGGCTGGGGTGAGTTGTGCAGATTTTCCCTGTGTATGGCAGCTGCTTCATCCAAAATCACCTCACCCACCTCAGCATATTCTGGTTTAGAGATTTCTTCCCAGTGATACAAGTAACAGAGCTGAGAATCCATAGATATTCATTATCCATATATCCATTGATCCCTGCACATTATTGTGTTGGCAGAGTAGCCTGAGTCTGCACCTATGGAAATATTTATTTTTGGACCAGGGGCCCTTTGGAAGTTTCCATCACCTATAACACTTTGGTTTGCCTTGCAGAGTTTTGGAGTTTGCAGCTGGGCTCCTCCTGGATAAAACACCACAGAAAGCTGTGATCCAGGAATGTGCCAGAGAGAGCACCAGGTGCCACTGCCACACTCCAGAGTGGATCCCTCGGGATCCCTGCTGGTGCTCCTAAATCCATGCTCAGACCCTTGATTTGCAAAGAATCCTGAGTATTGTACCTTTGAAAATCAGGCTACTGATCTCAGCCCAACTTTACTGATTGGCTCTTGCTCTTTCATAAACATTTATTTCACTCCTGTGTCCAAGCAGCCATGGAGAAATCCAGTAGAGCAGATCAGACTTTGAGTAGCATCTGAATATTGACCTGGGTGACTTGTCCAGCATGGGAAGGTGCTCTCAGAAAAGAAGAAGCTCTGAGGGACATTCCCAGAACTGCTGTTGGTTGGAGCAGAGCTCACATCAGAATAATAATGAAGTGCAAAGGCTGTGTTGGCCACTGAGTCTGGCCACATCCCCCTCTAGTAACAAATTTCTATGCTGTCATTAAGGAGTTGCTGAGTGATAACAACATGTTTGCATGGGTGGGAGCACTGTGTTTCTAACCTGCTATATTGTGATTAAATGTCTTTCACTTTTAAAATTTCATATCGTCTGCAAAAGTTCTCTCTGCTTACCAGATTTAGTCAGGCTTGCTTAATAAACTACAGAAAAAAATTTAATTTCTAAGAAGCATAAAGTGATCCTTTACACAGAGCAAAGGCACTTGGCTCTTTACATAACCTCCCTTAGTACCATGTGCTTAAAATTAGCACATGGCAGAGCTGAAGATGTTTTTAAGAACAAACCCATTTCTATGCTCCCAACCCAAATGCAACAGGAAAAATACCATTATTGCAGGACTAAAGATAAAAAGGGGATTCAATTTTAAAACGCTTGTGGCAATGAAAAAATATAACTTCCAATGTGAGTCAATTCATTGAGGCCTTAACATTCATTTGTTGCAAATGGAGGGGGCAGTGGAATCCAAGGCTGGAGCCAATTGGCATCTTGCAGGCTGGGAAAGGTCAAGTGGTGGCTCGTGGTGTGTGTGTGCTACTCCCAGGCTTTGTTAAAATGCTGGGATTAAACAGAAGTTACATCTGAGGTCAAGTGACCGCAATAACAGGGGACACAGTGAGCCCTCAAATCATTCCCCGGGATGAAAATGACATGGAGCTGACATAATATCTGAGGTGAGATGGAACTGAAATCCTCAGCACCTGAACACTTCACCTACTGATGGGTAACCTGACCCTAACCAATCTTATAATCATACCCATGTCAGGGGGGAAGCTGCATTTCCCGGAGCAGAAGGTACAGTCACTTTTTTTTTTTTTTTTTTTTTTTTTTGGCTCTGGCTCTGCTTCTGGAATGATGTTGTTAAAAGTTTCAATACTCTGCTTTAAGCCTTTCAAATCAATGTCTTCCGTGGAAAATCAGCTGCCACCTCGGGGGACAGAGCTCTTTGCCTGCTCGGTCTCTTCATTCCGGGTGCTTTGGTTTATGGAGCAGCAGCTGAATGGGCTCCTCGGGGGATTTGAAGATATCCAGGTTGGGCTCAGAGTTGGCACTTTCAAACCAAAGAGCAGAGAGCAAGGACTTGAGGTGATTGGGATTTGTTCAGGCACGGGGAGTGATTTTTGGCACAGGAAATCACCTTTTGTAGTGCAAGTGTCTTCTAAGAAGAAAGGAAAAACGAAGCTGTTCCTTGTACTGTTCCAAATAATGTCATATTGGATAACTTTTATGGTGGAACCCCCCTTCCCATTTTTAAAACTATTATTTATATCTCTAAATCTCACCTCTTTAAATTTATCTTTCAAAAATGCATGCTGGAAGATCCTGATTTCAGAGACTTTGTGCTTTTGTATCCACGTTTTTCTAGAGAGGACAAACGAAGCTCAAATTAAAAATCCCATTTACATAAGCAGAGCTGGATCAAAATCCTCCTACAATATTCCCTGAGCCAATCTATTTGCACTTCCCCAAACAATCATTGCACTGGGCTGTGGGATGAATCAGCATGTATTTAAATCAAAGGCAGCCAGGAAAGACTGCATCCGTTCTGTGCCACAGACCTGTCAAAGCCCTGAAGAGATTAAAGGCGTGACCCCTTCATCCCTAACATTGCTCCACAAGAGACATTTCTGTCACTATTTCTGCCACTTGGCTTTCTAAGATGCCACGAAGCCTTAGGGCGACCTCTGCTATATTTCAGTGTTGTTTATTGATTTCTGACCCAGTGCTTAATAGTTTTCCCAGTCCCCCTGAATGGCTTTTGTAAGCAATAGGGTTTGTGCATCTCACCGATCAATACCTTTTATATTTACAATAAAATTGAAACTGCTTCTGCTGGGGGTGCAGCCCAGCATTTGTCATCCTTCAGCGAGGGAAAACTATGTCATTATCTGAATTAAAACATTTATTTCTGATTAAGAGAGTGTCCTATCTCATTAATTTTTCCCTTTCCAATAGAAAGGGAATAGAATCCTATTGATTTTTGCACTTTTACACATCTCCACTGCTGGGAAGATAATTGAGAAGTTAGCCAGAATAAATGAAGTTTCAAGTCTAGCAGGCCAGCCAATACCTTCCAAATTCAAGGTGTTTTTATGAAGCTGGATTTTAATTTGTTGGCAAGCTGAAGCAGTGGGACTTATTCGGCTGAGTAAATTGGATTAAGAGTAGAATCTCCTTGAAGCGTGTCTTGGTGAATGCTGAGGGGCTCGTTCCCCCCAGACAGCCACGGACTTGCTGGAGATTTATGCTAAGACAGCTTCCAAATTGCCCTCCTTCAAAACTCCAAGTCACTGCAGGAAGTGGGGATTAGTGGACCAAAAGCTGATTAACTCACTTCTCCTCCATTGTATTGCCTGTCTTAAAAACAGCCCAACTCCAGGCTGAGCTGAACTAGACCTTCAGATTTTCTGCCAATTGATTACTCTTTATTAGAATAATGGGATTAAATCAAGCTTCATTAAAAAGAATTCCCATTGCACGAGTCCCTGTTTTGAGGACCTTTCCAGCATCAGTGTTTGCATTGATGCCCCAGGTATAGGCCACCCTCCCTTCTCTGTTTTCCCTCTGTTTTCCTCTCTCTGAATTAACATATTCCATCTTCATTTCCTGCCTAGAAAATCCATGCCATCGTTGTATATTCCACTAGAACCAGGATGGGTGTTTATACTTGGAGAACAATAAAAGTTTGGGGTTGAATTAGAAAATATGTTCTACATTCTAAGAAGTTAGACAGAAGAATTTCATAATAGCTGTTTTAAAGCAGGGAAATGCCTCTTCCAAAAAAAATTCTCAGAAAATATGGGCTCCTCTATTTTTGGAAGTAAGAATCAAATATCTAAAAAATTAACACTGAACTAGGAAAAAAAAATAAATCTCAATTTACACATTTAGCTCAGTAATTTCAATTCAGAGACTTCCAGTAATAATCTGTGATCTCACTTTTATTCAAGGGTTCTTTACAATTTGGTTTGAAACATTAATTTGATTATTTTTCAATAATCCAAGATTTATGGGCTGCAATTTAAGAAAACAAAAACTGGAACTTCTGAGTTTGTGATATCTGACTCTGGTGGGGCTTTGTCTGGGAAGAGGGGGAATGTTGTGAATGTTTGAACCTTTTTAGTTTCTGAAGAAGCAAATATAAAATACACAGGAAAAAGCTCTTTGAAAAAGCATTGTAAATGCCATAGTTATAACAAATCAACAGCACCAGATTAAAAATGCTGTGTAAGGGAAGAACTTAATTTCTTGCTGCATTTTAATGCACAGTCCCAAGCACCAAAGTATGCAAAAGGTTGAATACATTCATCACAAACATTTCTGTTTTCTCTTTTTACACCAATGAGAAATTGCAAGATTACCAATGACCTTCCTACCAATGAAGCACCATAATTATGGTCATTTGTTATACAACAGAGATGAATGGATAGAATTTACATAGAATAAAAATATTATTTAACAGCTGTTATGGATGTGTGAAGTGCAATCCTAATTTATTTAAATGCTATAAATATATTGGTAATGTATTCTTTTCGAATTAACCTCATGAACCTTATACTGGCAAAACTTCAATTAATATTGCACTAAAATCCATTTCTTCCTGTTGTGGGGAATATTGAACTGGGGAAAATCTACAGCTACAGCAGCAGCTCGCTGCCTGCAAGTTTTTGTTTGATTTTTTTCAGTCCTTGGCTCAAGCTTGTGGTATTGGAATGATTAAAAAATGCTTGAAATTAAAATTTAAAACAGACTTTTACAAAACAGCTTTCTTTTCCTGTTAAGTATACAATAGCAATTTATGAGTGAGTTGCCAAACATTATTTTAAAATGTGAGGTTTGGTACTGTATTCTGTGTATTCCAGGACTTTTTGCTCATTTCCCTGTCTTGGGAGTGAAATAAAAGAGGAAAAGAAAACAGAGCCACACGGGACACGTTTAACTCAGCCCTTTCTGGTTGCATATTGCAACGTGGATTTAAAGAGAACAACAGATTTGTTTGGTTGTTTGATTAATTTGGAGGCACGAGGGGGATGTTTGCATGTGTTTGTGTCTCACATTTTGGGTTTATCTCTTTTGTATTCCATTCATCTGCCCCGAGCTGTCATTATTCCATGTTCATCGACAGAAGAGTTATAGTTTGCAAAAACCTATCAGGTAGGCTGGACAGCAGATAATTGAGGTGATGATCAGTGCTAGCAAAAGACAATTGATAGTGATAGTGTCAGAGGCTGCACCTAACAAGATCTGCACCCTCTGTCTCCTTTAGCCTTCCTTTGGAAAGGACAGAATATGGAATAACATGGACATGTCTGATGTGCATCAATAGATAGGATGGCAGTGCATAATACTTCTTGGAACTGCAATCTGATGGTTGTATCTTTTGACATTGCAGCAGGTTATTAAATAGAAATGTGAACTATTAAGAGATGATCTTGACTTTCAATACATTTTTATCAAAGTCAAAAAATAGTTGACATCACTGAGTGGATCCACTTTGTGAAGGAGCAGAAAAATATGGCATTCCAGGGGAGACAAGGACAGTAATTGTCTCGTTCCTTGAAGAGGAAGGCAGATGTCAAACCACAGATTTTTCATGGAAATAGAATAATTAACAAATGTGAAGATGCACAATTATACCAGAGTATAAATAAATAAATAGGTACCAGTCCAATTTCATGCTTAAAGCTACTGGTGAATTAACCAAACCTGTTACAGTCACAGGTATCAGAGTTGGTTGATCCAGGTTCCCACTGGGAATGTGTTTTCTCCTCACACAAGGCTGATCCAGATGTGGAGCTGAGAACACACAGACATTTCCCTGATGCACAGGGAAAGCAGCTTGACCCTGTCTCTGAAGATATCAGCATCCAAAAAATTATTCCCTGCAATTATAAAACAAACTAAACCATGGGAATGCATTTAAATCTCATTCTTCCAAAAGCATCGCATCATCTTCACCATTTTGGATTACTGTTTACTTTTCTGACATTTAAAAATATCATTTTCCTTCCTGATTTTAAAAACCTACATCTTTATTTCAACACAAATGCTCTGTTCCTGCTCTCAGCTCCGTGACAGCCTCCTGCAGAACTTTTTTAGCATTTTGATGGAACAGATGAAATCTTGCACACAAAACCAATTTGGCCAACTCCAAATGTCCCAGTTTTGCACAGCTGCACATTTTCCATTGTGCAGGAAGGGTCAGCTTGGGCAGCCTGGGGTAGGATTTATCCTCCTCTGCCCAGCTGTAATGTATGCAAGGAAGTCATGGCTTTGCATGGCTATTAAACACCCTATAGTCTATATAAAAACATGCGAAGTTGAGGCTTAATAGCAATAAAATATTATGGGTACTGCCCTCACTCATGGCTGAGTGAGCATGGCCCTTGATTGGGTAATTGGCAAACCACACACTGTGGCTCTCCCATGAATAATCATGTTTTTTCATTAGGGGAACAATAGGGTTGCTTAACCCTCTAACTCTGCTTCCCAAAATGCCTCTCCACAGTTGTGGGGGCTCTTCCTGAGCATCCTGCACTCCCCTTCCCAGCAGTGTGCTCACAGAGCCATTTCATTCCTGTTCTGTGGCACTGAGGCTCTGCTGGATTTTATTTTTCCCTGAGGCTGGTAGCCTTTGGGAGGGACAGGGAGACATTAATGGAAAAGATCTGCTCCCTAATTCATGGCATTTCAGAGACCTTTGAATATATTGGGCTCTGGTTGAATTAATGTCATTTCAGTCAGGACAGAAAGTTTACTGTAGTTTGTCAACTATCATTCATTTAGGAAGTCCAGTAATTTAATGTGCAGCAGAGAGCAGGGAGATGGAAGATGGGTCTGGATGAATGATGTGGGATTTTTTTTAAAAACGTGTGTGCAGTCACATGGGAAAACATCACTCAGTTGATGAGAGCACGGTGAAAATCCTTCCATGAAGTGAGGCTGATTTCTGTCAACAACCCAGCCTTAGTCAGCACAACCAGGAGCACCTGGACCCCCCCTTGTTGCCCCCCAACTTCTGAGGGGTGAGGTCTGTCCCTTTAATGCAGGGAATTGATTGATTTATGGCCGTGTGATGGATCGAACGATCATCAACGGAATTACACTGAATTATGGTGACACTGCTTCTGCTCCACAAGCCACTCCCCATATGTCCTATAACTCAAAAGCAGAATGACAATAATACTATCTATGAAATTTATATTCATGATTATAAATTAATTCTTTTTGGCCAGACCAGCAGCAGCAGCAGCAGCCTAGCTTTGCAATTTCCAAACAGCATTTATGGCATTGGCTTGGGAATACTATCTATCAAGCTTGGTGACAAATGTGGTGGATGATGGTCTCTGCTGCCGCTGGCTCCAACATCCACTTGTGTTACAGGGGGAAAGAAAATGCTATAAAATAACAGGAATCTTTGAGCTGCAATTTCTGACCAGTGTTCCCAGCCTAACACCAAGCTGCACAGGTCTTCTGAGAGATGAATATTCCCTGGAAGAAAAACATGGAAACCAGGCTGTATTCCCATGTGGGAAGAGCTAGAGGTAGCAGAAAACAACTGCTGGGAATTGGAGAGGCTGCACCCAGTGCAGGAGCACCTGAGACTTCAGGGAAATTCAGCCTCTAACCTGGGCCTGTTGAATCCCTTTCTGTGAGAGGGTGGCAGAAGTACCAGGGCTTTCCCACCAGTGTTGGCTAATTTTTTAAAAAAAAATTATGTATAAAACCTTTAAAAAGGGGAAAACAGGAGCAAGGAGAATGAAGTGACATCTTCCAGCTCTGCTGGCAGCAGGGAGGATGTTGCAGGTGTGCTGTCAGCAGATCTTGGTGATTACTGAGCAGTGTGAGAGCAGTGACTGCAGCAGAGCAGGGCCTGGCTCCCACCAGGGACATGTCAGCTGCAGAGCCACTTTAAGGACACTTTGAACAGCCCTGAAATGCCAGCAGTTCCCTTTGGAGCACTTTTTACATTCTGGGAGCTCCTGGGTGGCACATGGCCACTCAGTGGAACCCACTGAGGGCTGGGTGCAGCCCCAGGATCTCCATGTCTGCTTTCTAAGGAAGCCTCCTTTGCCGTAGGAAAGCTCTGGAAAAAGCAAAGATTGACAGTCATGATGCAGCTTTATCCCATTCCACCTGTACAGAAAAGATCTGCTGGCCTGCAGTGCTTACCTACCAGTGGGTGATAGAAATTAGGAGTAATGATTGTTTGTATGCAGACACAAGTTCCATTGAACAGCCTCTGATCAGCAGAATGGTGCAAAATGATGAGCAAGTCACTACTTTTGAAGTATTCACTTGGCAATAATTGCTTTTTTTTTGCCTTAGGAAAGACATCCTTTGCAAAAATGCCAAGTTAGCAATGCTGCCCTTCATTCACCTATTATTGAGCTTGAAGAAAACCTCTAAAACTCCCTGAAGTTGTCTTGTCTCTTGGAGTTTTTTAGGTTGGTTTTTTTTTCAAGTGAAGACCAGTTGGGCACTTTGCTCTTTCACTCACAGATCAGCAGGGCTGGCCCCAAGCATCACCTGCTGCTTTTCACCCCGTCTGGAGTGATTTCCATCCCCCACTGATGCTGGAACTGCTGTGTGTGTGATCAGCTCTGAGATCTTCACTTCAGATGCTCTGAGGGCAAGGGGAGCCTTTCACCACGACCTCCTGCCACCTGCTGTGGAGAGAAAGAGGGGCTGTTTGCAAGGCTGTGACTTGCCTGATCTCCCTCTGGCACCTTTGGACTTTGCAGCCTGCCCCGCGTGCTCCTGTCTGGTTTCCCCGGCACCTGCAGCCGCTGGCGTCCCTTTCCACAAAGCTCTGCTGATGGCACTGACGCTCTTCCAGGCAGGGATCCCTCGTGCAGAGGCAAAGGGGCTTGTTAGCATCGTCACCCCATTAATGTGGGGTCTCTGGGGAGTGAGGATCTCCTCAGCAAGGCACTGAGTTACCCGGAGTACTCAGGATTCCTGCTGTTGTGCTGGTTATAGACATAAGGCTGTGAGAGCAGCTCCAGCTCAGGGCAGTTCCACTGAGCTCTGCCTTTGCATTCCTGCCCTGTTTTCCTCCTCTGCCTTCTCTCTCCAGCTGGGTGGGTTGGCTTCCAGCTCTCCATACAGCCTTTTTCTACCCATTTATATCGTACAGCATCTTAATTTTCCTTCTGAAATACAGAAAGAACCTGCAGTCCAACCCTGTGTGTAAAGATCCTTTGGAAAAGTTGGGATCCAGTAAAACTCCATTTCTTCTCTGCTGCCTGCCCTACTGTCAGTAATAACTTGCCTGTTCTCCCTGTGCCTTCCCCACTCTCTATTTATCACTTTCACACTCTGCTGCCATCCTGTCCAGCCTAACTTTCTCCTCTCCCATCATCTAAATGCTTTTCCACCACCCTTCTATGTAAATTCTGGCTTAGACTTTGTTAGAGTAACAGAAATACAGCTTTATTGCACTGTGAGTCTCCAACACAGTGAAACATTAATGGGAAAGGTTTTTCCATCCGTTCCAAGTGAACGGAGATGCAGCTCTATGGAATATAGCTATGGTGCTGGAAAATCTATGTAGACAGCAGAGGAGACAGAGGAAGGCTGTTCATTTACATAGTTTGTGGTCTTAGTTGGAAATTCAAGGTGAAAGATGGGCAGATTTCTGTTGCTTACAAGTGGTGTGCAATCCCAAAACCCAGGTGGGAGCAAAGCGAGCTAAGCAAGGGGTTAACTCAGCTTTGGAATATTCACCTAAATCCAGAGTGGCACTGAGGGACAGAAGGTCCCACTGACCAGCAACACAAGCACACCTAAGGCTGTGATTTGGGAAGAATTTAAATAAACCCCACCTTGATGGTTTTCTGTTCTGAGGGCAGCCCAAGCACGCTCGCCAAAGGTCTGCAGCCACACAGGAGACCAATCCTTCCTCTGGTTATGAGTAGATCCCTTCCAAAAAAAATGTGTTCCTTGGCTGTGGAGCTGCATTTTGACTGCCTGATGAATCAGACATAAACTATCCCAGGCTTTGAGGAACTCATTATTCCGAGCACTTCCCTTGCTGTTCTCCATGGCCAGCTAGCAGAGCCTGGAAGAGTTTCTGCTGACTCGTCTCTTCCAGCCTTGGAGACAAAATCCTGACCTTGCACTACAAATTTAATTGTGCCAGGGCTCAGTGGAGACCTCAGCAGCAGGAGTTCCACAGAGCAATCCTTCACTTCCACACCTGCAGCACTGCTGGGAGTTATTGAGGGCTGCTGAAGGAAAAAGGAAACTTAGATCCTTTATCTCAATGAAATATCCTAATGGTGGGAGTGCCAAAATCAAGCCCAAATACTAGTCTAATGGAAGGTGGGAGCTGGAGCATCTTGGTTTTTCTCAAATTGAAGAGTGGGATTTAAAAGTGTAGTGAGGCATCAAGATCATGGCTCTGCTAAGAGTCTGCTTGGGAACCCAGGAATATTTCCAAATTACTAATGTGTGTGTGGTCACTGCTGTTAGTTGTGAAATGTGGCCTTTTTATCAAAAGGGACAACTTTGTATTTGCATTGTGCTCCCTCCATCCTTGTCTGACCAAGCGCTGAGGAACAGGGGCATCATTAAAATAAAAAATATTAATAATGAAATTTAATAGCTTGTTATTTGTCAATCCTGCTTTTAGTGTTGCTGATTTATCTTAACCAGTTCCTGCAAACTAAAAGGGGGAAAATTAAGAATACTGCCCCATCCTCATAGTCATGGAAATTTCCCAACATCTAAGGGTAATCAGTGGAAAATAAATATAACAGACTCTGGGCATTACATTGCCTGAAATCATCAGTGAATCTGAGAGTTTTCCTCATCTCTATTTCCTGTGCCTTGTTTTCTGATTTTAGCCTCCTACTCACCCTTGCAATGTGGAAGAAAAATAGGTATTACATGGCACTACTAAATAATGCTTGTGTCAGCCTTGGTTTGGAATATTTTCCAGAAATCTTCCAGGAAAATAAAATGGCAAGGATTCCCAAAATCTTGCAGTTAGGCAGACAAATGGCAGCAAATCTAGAGATGCTGGAAAAATGGATTTTAGCAGATCCACAGAGGGACCTGACAACCACAGGCCTTGGGGAGAATTTTACTGTCTGTGTGTGCAAGTTATGGGACAAAAAAGGAAAATTATGGGAAATATTGTAATTCCAGAGACTGACAGATTTGTGGAAAACACAGAACAAGGGACACACAAAAAAAAAACCAGTTTGAAAAAATATTTAAATATATATAAGTAGAATGGGACCAGAATAATTTTAGCTGTGAAACTCCAGAGGTGGGATGGCATGCCAAAATGAATCTACTTACTGAGCTGTAAAACAAGTGCTAAAAATACTGATGAAATTTGAAAAATATTAATGGAACCGTGGCAAACAGGAGCATCCTCAAACACAGCTTGTCTGGGCTGTCTAGAGTTCTAATAGAATTTATTTTTCAAATTTAGTTGAAAAAATTAATTTCCCTGCTGAAATTCCAACTTGCCAACTCTCCAGCCCAGGCCGATTTTTATAGCCAAGATCTAAACCCCTGAAAAATAGCAGTGTGGAGTATAATGGAAATGCTGACACAACCTACATTACAGCTGCACGAATTGTGCCACTATAGTTTATGGAGAGCCCATTTTGGGGTTGTCAGGTTTTTAAACACAGGCTGTTGTAAATTTGAAAGAAGACTGTCTTGTCTTTAGGCTTTAAGGCTGTACATATTAGCAGAGATGGGTTTGAACCAAAATTTCCCTTCTCAGATGTCTTCCTGGATTTTGGGAGAACTGGCAATCCCTCCTGAGCATCACAGTGCTATCATTATCCTTTTGTTTGGTTATTTTTGGGTTTTGTTTGTACTGGCAGGAGTTAGTTCTGCTGTGAAATAGAGTCAATGAAATAGAGTTTGTCCTACAAACACAAAGTAGAAGGATCTTCCCCTAGGTAGAAAAAGGTTGGGAGGAGAAATATAAGTGCAGTTCACACTGCACGAGTTCCTCCAGTCAGTGACAGGGTCAGGATTGGGCTCCCAGTCCATTGAAACAGCAGTTTTAGCCCAAAAGTCACAATTTCACTGCTACCTGAAATGTGACACCTCTGGCAGGTAAATATGTGTCTGTTCAACTGCAGTGGCACAAAGGTTTACAGGCTGGAGCCACAGCTTGGCCTCAGAAAATCAAGGATTTTGCCTTTATTTAGTGCCTTGGAAGAAGTTGAATTCAAACTGAAAACCTGTTCTCAGTAGCTCTCAGGCAAGTTTATCCTGAACTTGTGAAAACAAAGGAATCATGGAAATGCAGATTTGAAATTAATGTCAGCACTTGGGAAGTCGAACTCAGGCTGAAATCTTGGGAAAGTTTATCCTAAACTTGTGAAAACAAAGGAATTGTGGAAATACAGATTAAAAACTAAATACCAGCACTTGAGCCAAGTGTAATTTGATGGATAACAGCAGCAGGATGTCTCTTAGAGCAAGCCCAAAGGTGGCACCTTCCTAAGGTGGATGAAAACTGCCTTCCATCTGCATGAATTAACCCAGGAAAAGGCAAAGAGGAGAAATCCATTTAAATCTGCATTAATCTTTTATTGGCTTTACCACTTCTCATAAACAGTTTGTAACCATACATATATCATCATCCCAAACATCAAGTATAACTTCTCACTCAATAATCCAATTGATATTCAGCTGATATATTCAGTAGCAACAGTTCGTAAATGGGGCATTTTATAACCTAGGCAAAGGTTAATCGTCCTTAGCTTCCTAAGTGTGATCTTAACTGTGCTGCCCTGTGCTCACCACTGGATTTCCAGCAGTGCTCTGGGTTGGAATTAATTAGGAGGAGATTCTTCACTAATGTTGAGAGGAAAGCCAGAATGTTAAAATATTGTCAGTAGGTGCCCTATTTTTGGGTGCTCAGCCATGACACAGAGGACCATAACTGCCAGGAGCCACTTCTCAGCTTTTCCTGATTATCAGGCTCTGTAGAGAGAGAGATGTCACATTGAGCACCCAGGAATTTGGGACTTTAGAACCACTCTTCTGTTCTAGCTGGCTTTGTTCGAGGCTGTTTGTAGCCTGTCAGGAGTCAATCAGCAGGAAGCCAAACAAGCCACGGCTCTGCATCAGACAGCAAAGCAGAACATCTGACCTGGTGGCACCACAGTGGCACTGTCAGCAGGATCAGTGGTGGCCACACCAAAGGCTTCCATCATCCCTGAGCATCCTGCAAATAAAGTGGTGACACAGCTCAATTGGATCTCCCTGAGCCCTCCTGAGGACCTCTCTTCTTCAGGCTATTCCCACATAGACAAAAAGATTTTGTCTCACTGAACCTGTTTATTGACCACAGCTGTCACCCCTGCTCTGACCAATGACCTTATCTGAATATTCAAATCCATTGTAGATCACAAGTTCAAATGATTTTGTTACCCTCTGAAAGCCCTGTTTTCATAGTGAGCTGATTGCACATGACAATATTATAAAGGGTGTGATTGAGATTCTACAAACAATTTGCACCTGAGGTTTACAAAAATAATATATATAGAAGTGGGAATGCTGCTGACATTCCCTTCCCCCAGCTTCTCTGAGCTGATCCTGTTTGTGAAAACCAGGGTGGCCCTTCCAGGTACTGAGACACACACAAGGACTTTAGAGGGATATGCCAAATCTGCTGCTGCAACGGAGAATCCACTGATTCCTACTCATCCTTTGGAATGGGTGGGAAACAAGACCACAGACCCAGCACTGAAACTCATCTTTCTTCCTTCTCTGAGCACCAGGAACTTCCCTGAGCAGGGAAACTCTCAGGGCAAAGCCAGGGGATTTTAGCACAGTGGCTGTAACAGAACTGAAGAGGTGCAAACACAATATATTCCATCTTCTGTTTGGTTGGTTGGTTGGTTGGGTTTTTCTGGGTTTTTTTAAATAGCATTTCCTATTTCTGTTCTGACTCTACTTCCCTGATAATTTTTCTTCTTTCTCCTCTGATATGTTTTGAAACCTTAATCTGTGCTACCTGAGTAACACAAATCATCAGAATTAGCTGATTCTCACAATCCCCACATCTCAAGCAGTTCCCATCCAGCTGTCTGCCTGTCCATCCAGCATCCTATTGATTTCATCATTCTCTTTAAAGATACTGGGTTTTGCTGGTTTAAAGAATAATGAGGCAATGGAGTCAGAAGGACCAGAATATCTAGCTGGGTTCAGTTGGACTGAGGTGCACACAACTAATGAAAATTAAACTCACAGAAAATTCGGTTTGCTCAGACTCCTGCAATAGAGCAGGAATCAGTCCAAATCTGCCCAGACTCTGCAGGGGTTCATGAACTTCACAGACCATGTCAGTGCAGTCTCAGCTGAGAACAGGAGGCACATGGCAGGCAAGCAGATTTTTTTTGCTGTATCAGTGAAGAAAAAGGTGAAATGCTACAAATTCAAAACTGAAAAGCAAATAGAGGCTGCAGGTGAGAAACTCCACCACAGAGGTTTGTGGTGATCTCAGCAGGAGGAGTCCATGGACATCCAGCTTTGCCAGTATCAAGGATGTCCTCAGGAGGAAAGCTCAGACACAGAAATCCCAAATCTCACCTTCTCACAAACACCACACAAAACTGTGAAAACCTCTTCTGGGCCCTGATTTTTGGGGTGAGAAGTGCTGCATCTTCTGCTGGTACTGGTTGGAAACACCAAAATGTCAGAGCTTTCCTAACACATGGTCCTGTCACTTTCCTGTGCCTCATCTTCTTCACCTCTGAGAGTCACCCTGAGGATTGTTCCTGGTGCTATTTATTCCTACATTATTATGAAGTGTCCAGTGTGGAATATAAGGCTTAAGTGCAGCCAAGTTCATAAAGCCTTTGGAGCTCATTACATGGATGGCAGTACAGGAGCACAGAGCATTGCTGTAAATTTGAATTTTCTGCCGTATGTTTTCTAAATGCCAATATAAATAGCCCAGGAAATAATAAAATGAATAAAACACACGGCTTCATTCGAGTTCCATTTGGAAAGACAGGGTGTGAAATGAAGAGTTCTGTTCTCCAGGTGGTGATCTCCATGCATAGTAGAGTGTTTGTCCTGAATTTCATTGCTTTGGAAAAAAGTCCTGGAAACTCTTGATTTAGCTGGCGTTTAATGTGTGTTTTAAATAACTCCTGTGACATAATCAGCTACCGAGGGATTCCAGAAGGGAACTTACAGAACAGTAAAACTTCAGCTGTGGCTGTCCCTGCCTGGCCATTGCTTTGCTGGGTACACAAACCCGGGTCCCACGTTCTGTGCTCTCTTCAGAGCTGGGAGCTGGGGCAGCACCAAGGCCTGGGGCTGTAAATCCCTCTCCTTGCTGGGAACAGCAATGCATGAACCATAGGCAAATATATTAATGTCTCCAGCTATCCATGAATGAAAAACCATGGACAGCAACATTCTCTTTATTGCTATTCCAACAGAGGTTGGAATATTCCTTTTCTTCTTCTTGTATTATTAAAGCCTCTGTTTTTTTTAAAAAAAAAAAAAACATTTTGTCTGCTCAGAGCTTTGGCACATGAGCATTCTCGCCTTAATAAAACACAGCCTCCTTTACACAGATTGAGTGGCTCTGCATTTATAAAATCAGAGCACAGACTCTTAAGAAATACTGAGGAGAAAGTCACAGGGCCACCAATTTTGCCAGAATCTCTAAAGTCCTGAAAAACCATAACCACATTGGGAACTGATATGAAGAATGTTGGCAATGCTTTAAATTAAGTGTTTTTAATATGCTTAACCATGCATTTAATTTAAGCTTAATGAGACAGTTATTGTATGCTGACTAAATACCACGAGCTTATTAAAAACATATTTACAGAGATTAACAGTGATGTAATAGATACATATTTATGCCATCATTGGTAAACTGCTGATACCACATTTTTAATTAATTGGCATCTACTCAATATACAGTGGGGCTCTGCAGAGATTTATGATATTTGGTTTATGTTGATGAAGCACCAAATGGTTTAATGAGGGTTAATTGATCTAACTGTTAAAATATACATTTCCTATTTTGTGGTGATCAGGGCTTAAATGCACACACATTCAAGCAACTGGAATTTAGTCTGTGCTTAACAAGATAATTCACCTGCTCACAGGTGAGTGGGGGCTTAAATGAGCTGTTAGGTGGGGAGCAATTAAATATTCCAGGAAAGAGCAGACTAACAAATTACATTGAAATTTAAAAAAATCAGAGAAATACCCAGCAATAGGCTGGGCAAGAGAAGCAAAAGCCTTTTGGGCTTTTGGAAGTGTTTAAAATTGGTCAGATCAGGAGTTGCTGTTGGTTGCTCCTCCTGGGTGTTTCTTGGTGCTGAGGTGAATTCTGGCTGCTCCTGCTGGTGTTGTCATAAACACCAGCTTGCCATGGACCCCCCACACCCAGGGGAAGTTAATTTAACTCATGGGATTGGTTCTGAAAACTCTGAACCATGTGCACTGTGCAGCCTCCTCATTTTCCATGCTGCTGGAATGAGTGTGTGTGCCTAATGGAAAATCTACGAGCATTTTTGGAGCGGTTAAAACACGCTTTCCACTGGTTTTAATTTAATTTTACTTTTTTATGAAGAATCTTAGAGAAAGGGCACAGTGAAAAGGCAATGAAAGCCAAATTGCTGTACATGAAGTTTCATTTCTGGAGAGCCAGGGAGATTAATTCACTTGGCTGTGACTTGTTCATTACTACCCCAAGCTGACAAAAAAAAAATGAAATATCACAGGGAAGAGCTCCTCTCTTCCATAGGTTGTAACAGTGCCCTGATCACAGGCTGTGGAAGAGGAAAATATTCTGGTTAATACTCTGAACAATGCCACACCTGCACTAAGCAAATTATTCTGATGCTGCAGTTTTGTTTGCTGATTCTGATGTGATTGTTTTTCTGGCCATTAGTTTATTTTATTATATTTTATCTGGACATTTTTCAGTGTTCCCCAGCCTGGTGTGAGGACGTGGCACTCACTAATCAGGAGGCTCTCACACAAGATTTGCTGAATCACTGGATCTCCCTGATCCACTCTGCCATGGAAGGGAGTGCAGGAGTTTGTGTGTGTGAATTATCAGAGAAAACGCTCTAAGAATGATAAAAATAATGATGATAAGAAGGAAGTGGAATTTTTCTCTGTTGCATTGTCCATGAGGGTGAGAGAGGCCTATAAAAGATCAAAGGTGGTATCCTGACACAGAGACATCAATTAAAATATTCTGCCAGGCCTTTATTTGACACTGAGCTTGCCTGTAACAGTTTACAGCAGAACTTCATTGTGTCCATTCATATGGCTTAAATTTTTTAATGATTCTGAATTCTGTGTTGAACCTTTTTTTTTCAGGAAAAAATGTTAACTCTTAATAAGTGACATGACATTTTATTCTGAATCAAAAGCCTTTTCTTTGAAAACTGCTTAATTAACATTTCCAGGTTCATAACATTTTCATTTATTCCTCTTTTTTGTTTTTAAATGGTTTTTTAAGTTTTCCAGTGATAGTGATAGAGGTTTCCTAATGTATTAAAAAAACACAGAGTGTGCCCAGTGGGATCTGGAATCTGATTAGATTTCAGTTTGAAGCTGAAGGAGGAGATTAAGCAGAGAAGGTCTGCCATGCTATTAAAAAGAAAACCTGATTTCTTCCAGTCATTAGCCAGTAAAATGAGTACAGCTGTCAGCAGAATGGCTAAATATATTGCCCAGTGAAGATTAGCAGGTAAATATTTGAAAATTATGCAAGTTTTGGAATGTGTGAGGAGCTGAATTCTGCTCTTAGGGGTGACTTTTAAAGCTGGAGTTGTGATACCGCAACCCACAGGTTTTGGATTGTCTTTGATGAACCACATTGTGGTTTCATCCAGCTCTTAGCAAATTAGGCTCTGGTCCTTGACCAAAACTCCAAGTTGTTGCCACAATAAATAACAAAAATAGAATTCTAATCCCACTGAATCTCAGGAAGCAGCTCCAAATTTACATCTGGAATTTTGTGCCATGTGGCTTCACCCTGGTGGTTCACCTCTGTGTTTTCCCCCAAAGACTTCCCAAAGCCTTTCCCAAGAGGAGAAGTGCTGCTGCTCTTGGCTCTACCCGTTGGGCTCTAAACATCTGAAGTGGTAAAAGCTACAACATCTCCCATCAAAAGTGTTGGGTATCCAGCTCAGGTTTCTTTGGATTTGCCAGTGCTTTGGATACATCTCACCAAGCAAAGGATCTGAAAAGCTACTTCCATAATGTTTTCCATTCAGGCAGAATGCAATTTTGGATCTGAATTAGACACAAGCTGTTCAATGTCTGACCAGCACATCCATTTCTCACATTTCTGGGGATCTGCACCTTTGTACACGATCAGAAGCTGTTGTATCCCTGCTGGAATCCATTCCCATCCAGAACAGAGCAGCTATTGAACACAGCCTGCTTGATGGGGATGCATTCAAGCAAAATGTCATGGAAAAACAATTTTCTCCCTGAAAAACAACTGCTTATCTCAGACAGCATCAAATCAGAGATGAAATCAGAGAACAGAGGGGTGAATCCAATTAGAGAAGAGGTGATGTGGGAAGTCCTGAAAGAGGAAAGGTTAGTGGTAGATAGGGATGTAGTGGGGAATGAGAGTTTCCAAATGCACTTTTAGACTCCAAAATAATATTTAAAACATCAAAAGCATAGTGCAGGTATTTAGACTGAAGAAAATAAATAAGTGCAGATTTTAAGGACATAGACATAGATATGGATATATATATATATAGATATATAGATATCGATATAGATTAGATTTAGATATAGATATAGATACAGATGATATAGATATAGATGTTTTTCCTGCATACCCTGAGCCATTTATGGATTCACACACACACATCTCTGAGATGTAAACAACCACATAAACTGTTAAATATATATTTTTTCCATACCTTTGTAGCATTAATATGACATGTTATACTACACTTAGGCCCCATCTCATCTTTAACTTGACTTGGTCCCTCCTCTCTGTCCATGTTGGTGTAGCTCAGTGTTGTTTAAAAACCAAACCCCAGACCTGGCAGCTGTGGGACAGTGCAGAGGTGAAAAGCAAAGTGACAGGAAGCAGATGTTTAAGTTCACCAGCATTAGCAAAGCTCCTAAAGTCTGAGGATAAGTGTGTGCTTAAAACCCATCGAGTTGCATCGGCTGGAGGCCCAGAGCTGAAGTTAAGCAGATGTTTTGGGGAGCAGGGCTGGACGGCTGCTGGTGCCACAGCACAAGAATTAAACACATGTGTAGTGAGAGAAGGCTCGTTGTCTGTGCATAGGAAGGTTTCTAGTAGGTGTGTATTTATTTATTTATCTGCAAAGCATTTTTTTCCCATACAAAAACAGTTTCAAGCTGGAAATCCAAAGCAAATATCATTAGTCTCATTTTGTAATCAAGTGCTTATGAGTGAGGGGAGACTGGCTCTGCCCATCCTAAGGTAATTCCTTTCCCCCAGCTTTTTTATCCTCACTGAGGAGTCCAAGGGTTAAGCCATCCCAACATGCCTCACTCTCAATTTATAAACCAGAAAATCTTCCATAAATCAAAAGTTACAAACAGACTTTGTAATGTCATAACTCTTGTGACGGCTCTGCCTTTGATTGATTCCTATACATACATTCTGTCTGATTACCATAATGTGTTCTTGTGGGACAATTCCAGCAGGGCACAGGGAAGGCACAAGGAAAGAAGTAAATAACAAATGGTCCTGACTCCTCCTCATCGAGAGTGATTTCAGTCCAATGTTCCATCATATCAACTGGGAAAGAGAGTCTTAGGGTTTAGGCAATCAATTACAGATCTGTGTAGAGGCAGACACAATCATTTCCCTGATTGTCACCAGTCTGGAGCAGTGACACAGGGAAGTGATCCATCAGTCTATTTCCAGTGACAGTCACAGAAAGATGGTAGACACTTGGGCACTCACAGGCCCCTGGATTGGCTGGCTGGTCAGATTGAAAAATAGCTGTGTTTCAAACATAGCTAAACCTTTAAATACCTTTGCTGGAAGGTTTCAGACATTCCTAGAAAACATTTAGAGCTATTACAGGAGTTGCTCCCATTACAGTGGGTGGTGAGGAGAGTAAACCTCCCTTGAAGTGCATTAGAATAGATAGAGTGAAGTTACTATGGTTCAGCCAGGAATATCAAAGTCCTTTCTGATTTGCCTCCTTTGCTTTTCCTCTGCTTTAATGCTGTGTTTTTAACAGGCAATCTATTTGATTTTAAGCAAAGAACTGAAAATTAGCTCATCTTTGATCAGGAATTTAGAATTAGATTTAGGGGGCATTTGTTCTATGGCTTAATGCTGCTTTTTCCTTAGTGTACAGGGTTTAATTTACAATAAAAACCACCAGCAAGGTGCAAAGTGTGGTCAGTTCAGGAACCTGAGAAATTTCCTCTTCTGATAACCTTTAAAACATCATCAGAGCCCTACAGAAATCAACCTCCACACTCATTGGGTCCTTAGTAACCAGCTGGTTTCAGACTTATGGCACTTATTGGTTTCTCCTCACAGCAAAATTCTTTTAAAGAAAAACCACACGTTGATGGTTTGAAACAACAGTCCCATGAGCTGTGGAGAGCTGGGATGGTGGAGAAGCAGCAGCTGTTGATATCCAAGTGCTGGATGAGTGATTTTCTGGAGTTGGGAACTTCCCAGGCACATCTCCCACCACTCGTCCCCTTCACTGAGTAGCTCAGAATCAAAACTTACCCTGCAGGCAGAGCAGCTGAGCCTGTGGGGACTGTGCAGGGATGTGTCCTCCTCGTCTTTATCCTGATCTCCTCCTCCCCAAATCCTCACTGGTGTTGAGTTTTAAGGCTGAACTCTAAATGGAAGGGATGCTGTGCTTAGGCTGGGGGAAGGCACAGGTAAATTAATTCAGGGGAAATCCTGCCCCTGGCAGATCCTGGGAGGTGGAGAAATGGGAGCTCTGCCAGAACTGGGAGTGTGGTGGTGCTGGCTGAGGAAGAAGTTGCCCCCAGGCACTGGAATTGGGTTTTTATGCTGTACCCCTACAAAGGACACATTTTTGGCTGCTCAGGAAAGGAAGGAGGCTCAAGGAGTGTTTGGTCCTCTCATCTCTAAGCTTCTGTGGGAGGAGGAGATGCTCCCACAGGGCTTTCATTAAAGGAGCCTCTTTTATCTGCCTGATGGGTTGTGGTGGCCTCCAGCACTTCCCTTGGTGCTTGTGCTGCTCTCACAATTGACACCCAGCTCCCCAGCAGGAGAGGGAGCCAGTCCTGTCCCTGCTGGGACACCCTCACCCCTCTCCTCCATGGACACAACATGCCAAGCTGTGTTTAGGATATTTATCATTGTCCTGACAGATGTGCATTGTCCTTGAGCATTCCAAACACATGGAACAGATGTGTATTGTCGTGGAGCCTTCCAAACACATGGAAACATCACATTTTGGCATGAAAACAAAATCTGGGAGCTCACAAAATGTAGCCAGGCCTCCTCTCTAGGACACCGCTGACAAACTTGTTGGATAACATTAGTCTGACAGCAAAATGTATAAAATAGAATTCATTATTAATTCATGTAGAGCTTTGATATCTTATCTATTGCTCTTCTCTTGTAATGATTTTTAATGTCATCATGGTTTTTAATTTTGCATGAAGCCCATCGTTGTCTGTTTTCATTTGTTTGGTAAACCTTGTCTTTTTTATTAAGAAAATCCTGAGGCTTCTGCCAGTATTTCTGCAACAATAAGAATAAAAAAATATTAATAGTGATTTGTTTCTTGCTCAAAGCAACATTAATTTCAGCACTATATTATGAGGATTTTATTTTTTATAATTTCTCAACCTAGGGAAATATATTTCCTATTCCCAAAATCCAAATGATGAGTGAAAAATTCTCAGTGTCCTAAGATCTTGTACAAACCTTAACTTACCTTTTATGTACTGTGTGTGCTCCTGCAAGCCAATAGGAACCATAACTCCATTTAGATAATAATAATCAAATTATCCAAACCTGGGAGAACATGCTTTATAGATTTTGGTCTAAATTTAATATAAAAATGCAGTAGTCCTTGTTTGGAAGAGTTTATTAAGGGTTAGCAAAGAAAAAGCTTTTTCAATAGTCTATAACTCTCTAATGGCCTTTTTCAAATAAAATGGGAAAGAATTTGCAAAGAAACCTATATCAGTGAGCTGCAATTGTAACATTACAGTACAGGTCTATAAATCTTGACATGTTCAGAAGATTGCCTAAACCAGCAATACAATCTGTCCAAACCTCATTGTCTCCACGACCAGCCAGACTCATTTTAAGAAATGTATGTGGTCTTCAACCTAATTTTATCACCTTCATTTGTAAACTAGTCAATCAATCAAAGCATCCTGTGAGTCTAAATAGAAAAAGGAGTGCATTTTCATGCATTTCCAGACAGCACAGTCAAAAATTAATCTCCACTTGATCAGACATTCCTTGCCCTCATCTCAATAGACCATCATTAGGGTCAGCAATGTATATTAAAAATAGAGTTGCAGGGAACTGTGTGCTGGGGATTCTTTGCAAGGTACCTGCAGCCAGATCTGCCAGCTCAGGGCTCCCCCAGAGACAAGGCTGGGCTCACCCAGCAAAGAGCAGCCTCAAAATAAAGTTAGAAACGGGAAGAGGAGAATTAACTGAGTATTTCATGCTCCACCAGGTGCTTTTTGCACCCTGAGCACAGGGAGTAACAGCTTGGTGCGATGAAAAATGGGATTTCACAAATCCCATCTCATCATCCCTCTTCTGTTTCATACCTGCAAATTTTATTCTTAAATATTTTCCCATTCATGTGTGTTTGTGTGAGATGAGGCTGGGGCTGGGCAGGAGTGTGCACTGTGTCCCAAAGCCATAATTCCTGCTTTTCCACGAGGGAATTCCTGGCCTTTGTCACTGGGCAAGTTTGGTCCTGTGGCTGTCCCCAAGCAGGCTGGGACTGACCCCTCATCTCTCTTCCAACTGCTTTTCTCACCTCAGGCAACACTGACAAACCAGTGAATACTGGAATGGGGCTTGTAGGGGTTTCCAGTTGGAGCCGGAGTTCCATAAAAACAGCAAAAGCCCCGAGCTGCCAGTGAGGACCTGTCTGAGCAGCCCCAGGAGCCTGCTCTGGCTGAGCTGGGGCTGTTGGGATGGAACAGGTGAGGAAAACATTCTTCAAAACTGCCAGAGCTGTGCCAGGGAGGGCAGCAAATAGGGATGGGCAGTGCTGGAGGGCACAACACATCTTTGGTTTGTTTGGGAGCATAAGAAATATTGTAGAATAAGAGCTGTGGTACTCGAGGTCCTGTTTCCACCATCCAATCCTGGTTTTCTCTGGCTGCCTTCCCCTGCAGGTGCCCCTGGACAAAACAGCATTTAAGGATATTGAGCAGCAAGGTCGTGGCAGGCAGGGGTGTTTGCCTGTCCTGGGCTCTTCTAAGTAAAGCTGAAATGGTTTGTGATCTTAAGTTAAAGTTTCTGAGTGGGAGCAGAGCTACAGCAGCAGTTCCATCTCCTCAGATGAGGAAGAGTTGTTTCCTTGCTCTGGGGAAATGGTTCAGTCTCATGGCATTTGGGTTTTTTCATTAGTTCTTGACTTGCAGCACAAAATTAATCTCCAAACACATCTCAAAGAATGGCAGTGCTAGAGAAAGTGTCACTACAGCAGCAATGGCAGCACTGACCAGAAAAATGAATTCTTTATCTGGGTAGAGACTCCCTTTTTTCCCCTGCCTGCTGAACCTTCTGAGATGTTAAACATCCAGCCAGAATAGGTCAGGAGCTACCTTTGAAGTGGCAAGAGAAATCTGAGCTCCCAGCACACCCTCCCTCCTGTGTGGTGTGTGTGAATGTTCCTTCAGGATGGAGTCACTTCAGGGCTGCTCAGGTCCTTGGCTCCTTGAGAAATGAGTTTGGGACAGACCCACAGCCCTGTCCTGCAAGGCACTGTGCAGGTCCTGGCAGTGGGAAGACACAAAACAAGTCCAGGTGAAAGCTGGGCTGGATTCAACCATCTGATGATCTCAGGCTGCAGAAATGGTGCTTTATTCTTGGATTTTTTTGGAAAATGCAAGAGGATTTCAGTGAATCATTGATATCCTCTACCGATACTTTAGAGGAGAAGGAAATTCATATTCATGTGGCTCTGCCACAGCCTGCAAAACCTTATGAAGTGGCTGGGGAACCTTTTCCCCAGAGATTTTTCCTTCTGCAATTAAAGCCAGAGCACAGGAGGTGTCAATTTTTTGGGGACAGAGCCCTGAGGTGCTGCTGGGCTCCTCTCAGCTCCGTGACAAGGAGGTGGCTCCGTGGTGGCAGCACTGGAAGGTCACATTGATGATTTTGGGAACCTTGGCCATTGCCTCTCGTTTGCTGCTGCCAGTGACAGCCTCAGGACTGGGGATGGGACACAGACCCAGAACTGAAGATTTCCCAAAACTCTGGGAATTCAGAAAAAAATTACCCAACACTTTCCATGCTTATTGCTCCATAACTCCTGACTATCAGGCTTGGCAAGAGCAATACATTGAATTTCCACTGAATATTCAGAGCCTTTAGAGCTGATTCCTCCTCTTTTCAAGTATTTTTTCCACAAGGGGTCATTGCAGAGCAGAGCAAGGATGACTTAAAAACGAGGTGATTCTTTCCTTTTCTGAAGTGAAGTAGACATTTAGGTAAATTATTTTAACTGGGATTGTTAAAAGCATTAATTTGTAGCTGGAAAACACCAGAATGCCATAATAACAATAAATATTTGGTTGCTGTTCATGTCAACTCCATTTAGACTGAGCAATGTTTTAGTTTAACTGCTTTTAACAAAATAAAGAGCCAGTCCAGTGGGGGGAAATATGGAGATTTGCCTCTGTGTATAAATGAAGCATTTAAAAATAAGTGTGGATTTCTGTGTGGTAATTGGGATAAAGGAGAAGACTGAAGAGGAAATGTTTCTGAACTGAAATTAAATCCAGCCCTGGAACATCTACAGAGAAGATCTGAAGCAATTCTCAACCATCAAACCATTGTTGACTCCCAGATAACTGCCTGAGCTTCTGTTTCCTTTCTCTTTCCTTTTGTTTGGCAAATAAAGCCTTTTCAATAATTCAGGCAAATGGCTTGATAAATAGAAATAATTGAGCAGATTAAGCTTAAAAATAAAAACATATTTTATCATATGTAACTTAAAAAGTAATCATATAATTAATGGGTGAAAAACAGAGAGAAAGATTGCCAGAGATTAAGATTAAGCCCTGCAGAAGAGAATGTTCTAACTAGAAATTGGTTTAATTAATAGCACATTTTACATAATGATTACAATGTAATTGCGCTGACTAGCAGAGTGTCATTAAATATATCCATGCTCCTTTACAACACCCTAAGGCTAAAAATAATGAGTTACATTGAAAATCACTATGCAACAGGTTCATAAATAACATTTAAGCCTATACAAGGCGAATACTTATAAATAATAAATATTTGCCTTTTGTAATTGAAGAAAAAATGACAGCCTTCTTTTTCTACTACCTTGTAGATTGTCATGTTATAATGCTGGAAAGATTTTTTCCCCTTGCGTTCTCTAGAAAGTCTTGAATAATTGATTCAAATGCTAATATTCCACATAGTCTGACTTTGAGGAACAAATATTCCTACATAAAGAATAAATGCCAAGTTGCTTATTACCAGCTTGGTTTTACTTTGCATGGTGCAGTCCCCAAAAAACTCTCACACTCTATTACACATGTCAGATGAAGTTAGTGGCCAGATTTCTTGCCAGAAGAGTTGCATTCTTTTTTTCTTTTTCCTATTTAAAAATTACCCCTTCTCCCAAAATGTTCATCAGGCTCAGAGCTGTTATGCAGCAACAGCTGCTCCTCAGATCCAAAAAGGACGACATCATAAAGCTGATAACTTTTTAATCTGGAGCTTTTCTCTGGTGCATCAGGAGGCTCCAATAAAACCAGGCTGGATTTCACATCAGCGCTGGGCTGACATTTGAAAGCTCCCCAAATGGGTGGAGCTCAGCAAAATAAATGTCTCCAATGGCAAAATAAAGCAGGAAGAAACCTCCATCCAAGGTGGGAATGTTCTGGAGCTCCAGCCCTGCTGCCCCAGCCATGCCAGGGTCATCCCAAGGCAGGATTTAGGGGCATCCCCTTCCCCAGTGAGAGAATTGGGATAATAACTCAGCTTTTTAGGGGAAAAATTAAACTCTTGGAGCCCAGAGGTTTTCCACGCTCTCTGTGTGATCATCCAGACCCACAGGGCTGAATTATGGTCTTAAACTAATTAATATTAGAAATAAAAATGAATAAATGTCACCTGACTGGAATCTAAATGGGCTGAACACTGGAGCCACAAGGCTTGGGGCACCCAAATGTCTTCAATGCACAAACAGTTTTTCACACTTTTTAATGGTATTCTCATCATTATTTTTTGTATTCTCATCCTTCTTGTTATAAAAGTAGGATGCTAGTATTAAACTCCAAAAATTCATGTTGCCTGAGCACTGATGAAACAATGTGAGCAACTGCAGTGAAAAAGCAGCAGGAAGAAAATAGGGATTGTTGGAAACAAAACATTCTCTGGGTGAAGGCAGAAATCTGCACATGCATGGGAAGGATTCTCTGGTTTTGAGAATTACTTGTCCATTATCATTGATGGGGTTTTTATCTGCCACCAAAATGAACACCTGCAAAGTTTCCTCATCCCAGTCAGATATTTTTCCCCCTTTTCTTGCAGCAGGAATAACAAACCTTCCTGTCCAGAGGAAAATTACTCCTTTTCCTTCTTATCACTGTGCAAAAGATGGAACTCTAGGTATTTGGAGAGTTTGGTGAAGAAAAACATTGTTAATTTTAATGGAATTTTCATGGTGTCAGGGCAGAACATATCCTGATTTTCTGTAGGAAGCTGCATTTACATCACTGCTGACATTGTCTTTTCTTTATTTCTCATCATTTTTACAGCTTCCAATGCCTCATGGGGAACTCAGAGCTCATAGAAAGTGCAAAAAGGCAGGAATGGACTTCCAGTGGGAATGTGGGGTGAGGGGACTGGAGAAAATCTCCTTCCATATCACACCAGAATTGGTCACATCACTCAGCCCTGCTGGGAGCTCCAGGAGATGAGAAATGTCACTAATGCAGGTATGATCTTTAAAATTATTAGGGTAAATTAATTAAGGTATTAAAAGAGAGAATTAAGGCAGAGACTATTTAATTCTAATAAAAAAGTGTTTATTTGCATCCCAGTCAGGGCCAGTGGATATCACAAGTCCTATAAAGAAGTCTTTTTATTATTATTATAGGAAAACAAAAAACAAAAAACAAAAAACCAAAAAACAACAAACAACAAAAAACAGGGATGCATTTTGCAACAGAAAAAGGAATAAAAACTCCTGGAGATTTAAAAAGTTTCAATTTGCTTAGCTGCAGTGAAGACAAAATACACCCCCAAAAGTACAAAAGGGCAGAATTTAATGGGAGAGGAGAGGTTAAGAAAGATGAGGAAAGAATCCCTTCCCCTGTTTATTCACTGCTGCTGGGCAATAATATAATTTTCAGTCTCACGTCTCTATTTCAGACCACATATGGCAGTAATATTGGATGTTCACCATCACAGCTTAACCATGACTAAACAGGTTGATGAATGTCATGCATCTTATCATCATACATGCATATTTTTAAATATAATTCACTTTTGATCTGCACCCTTGTGCAGTGGTGAATGAAAACAGTTAAGATTTCTTCCACTGTCTGCCTTTAAATGTATTAAACAGCCCTGCTGTCAATAGATTATATTCTTGTACAATGATAATAGCCCAAAAAACTAAGAGGCCTTGTCAGGAATTGCAGTTGTCACAGTTTGATGCAAATGATTTTACTTGGTGTTCATCTGCTGCACAATCATCTCATAATCTGGATATACATCACAGCATGACATGTAAATTTCCTGCTACTCTGCTTTCATTTCCAGAGGCAGCAATCAAATGAAAACCATTCAACCTCACCAAAATGTATAAATAATTTTCATTCAAACATATTAACAGTCAAAATATGAGAATTTATCACAGAGCACTATGCCTTTTAAGAAGCAATAAAGACTTTACTTTTTAAGCATATTTCTACTTAGAAAAGTAATATGAACAGTAACTTGTGGTTTTAAAAGGGGATTTAAAAGTCCACACATAGCACCAAATCTTCAAACTTAAGTGTGTTGGTGCTGCTTTACTCCATGCATTTCTTGGGAAAAATTAGCCTAGAAGAAGGTTGGGAAAGGGGGAATAAAGGGTAATATTCAAAATACTCCTTTCCCCTCAGATTTGGCCCATAAAATAAATATGAGCATTAAATACAAAGAACAGAAAATACAATGCTATGTCACAGAATCTGCGATACAGCAAAGAAGACTTCCTGTATTTTATTGATTCATTTTCATTTCTATTCTAGATCAGATTTTAATTTATCTGAATTTAAGATTTTTTTTTAAATCCATCGATTTTTAAAAGGGCTGTTACCCTCCAAAAAGACCAGTGAAATGCATCCAGTGAAATTCAAAAACACCAAACAAGGATCAGGTTGAACTCCAGTTCTACCAGTGCCAGCTGTCAAATATTTGCTGTCTGATCTCTTTTTGTTCTGGTGGGAGCTGTCCCTGCCCATGGCAGGGGCTTGGAATGAGATGCTCCTTGATATCCCTTCCTACCCAAACCAGTCTGGGACTCTGGGCTGAAAGTACCAACTGGAAAAGGGAAATATTTGCAGGGAAATGGGGAGATGGTGTTCAGCAGCATTTTCCAGCTGCAGCACCAGTGGGGAGTGGTGCTGATTGTTACTGGGAGCACTGGGGCACACGGTGAAACATGGATAAAATCAGCCTCCACTTATTGCTGAAATGAGCCTTTTTGGGTGATTTGCCCCCCTTCCCATGCCACCCTTCCCTGCCACTGCTCCCCTAAATCTACTCCTGGGGAGTCACTAAGCTCCTTCAAGGAGCATTCCTTCAAGGAATGCAGGAACAAAGGGAACTTCGCTGTTCTTACTAATGGTGGTGCTGAAAAAAACCTGCTGCCTCCCTAGAAATTGGGTGCTTTTTTTGAGAAACAGGTAAAAACTGCTAAGATGACAGTTTTTCCCATTTTTCCAGTGAGTGTGTCTGAGGAAGTAGAAGCGCAATAACCTGGGGTACAGCAGGCTCAGCCATTTGAAATAAAACTTTGCAGTACTAATGTTTTTGTAACTGCTTTCATATTGTAATGATATTTTTCCAAGCACTGGTTTTATTTGATCTTAAATACCTTTTTGGGAAAGTCCAGTGAGCTGACTCTAATAAAATCATGCTATTGAAAAAAGGTTTAAGTGGAATGTTCAGAATAAATTACAAAACTGCATGCAAGAATACCAGCTAGTGCTGCAATAAAAATCTGGAAATGAGGATTCTTGCAATATATTTTAAAGAAGTAGTATTCTTTTTTTTGTTCATTTTTTTCACAGAATGTTTCATAATAGAAGGCCTTCACAACTTGAAAGGGGGTGAATGAATAACGAATGAATAAACTGCCAAAGAAATTGCATTTAAAAAAAAAAGAAACACTTCACTTTTTTCTGAAGCATATATTTCATATCATTTTCAATAACTTTTAGAAGATAATAGGAAAAGTAATTCTCTTCCATTTTGCTATACCAAAATACTTGAATTACATCATGCTTAGACTGTCACTTTTCTCTCTTTCTCTCTCACACCCCTTCAGACCCTTTATATCAGGAGCTAGTATCTGGAAAAGGAGATAGTTGTTTTTAATCCATGTTCTGGTAAGTTCTGAGTCCATAGGAAAAGGCTTCAGAATTTAACCAAGGCTTTTCCTGGGCTTCCTGTCTCCTGTAGATCCAACAGGGAAATTCCTCTGGCTGAACACAAACCTGGCATTAGGACAGAAAGGACTGACTCCTGCATGAGCTCCATTTTCTGTTTGATTTCTCCCAGGCATCACCAGAGAATTCCAGCTGTGATACATCTGTATTTGGAATAGCACAGCCCCAACCACAGGCAAACCTAGGACTGGTCCCATTGAGGTTTGAACCCATCTATGTGACAAAATCCTGACACCTGGGTGAGTACCCTCAGACCCCACAAATTCCTCTCAGGTGCTCAGATAGACTGGGTTTGTGTCAGGGCTGTCCCCAGGGCACCCCTGAGCTGCTCAGGGACAGGGGGACATCCCTGCAGTCCTGCCCAGCCCTCCAGCCTGGGGCACATCCTGCACACAGCTCACCCAGCCTGATGGAGTGGAGTGTCAGGGAGATTTAAAGAGGGCTCTGCTGGAGGATGGGGATGCAGGTGACAGCATGACAGGCTGCAAGGAGGGGCATGAGCTGAAATATTAATCCATGGCACCCATAGTGCCAGGCCTGCTCTGTTATTTAAGAACATTACATGAACTTCTAGCATTTTAACTTTAAGCATTTAAACTTCCTGCATTTTAAGAACTTTACATGAACAAGCTGCCTCGTTGAACTGTTCTTCCACTTGGATTCTGTGCTGGATCCATGTAGAGGATGTCAAGTGCTGAGGAAAGGAGGATCCAGCAAAGGAACCCACACAAACAGACCCTGGCTGAAGCAAAAGCTGTTGCTTGAAACCCCTGATGTCCTGAAGCAGAGGACCTGATACTGCCAGTGCTCATCTGCAATCCCTCTGTCTGTGGCCACATGTGAGGAACAGGAAGATCTGGCCACTTACTCAGCTCTGGGCTGTCCACCAGGCAGAAACCTGAAAAGAATCTTCTCAGAATGTTTTAATTCCTGTTTAATATGAGGCCTGTTCAAAGATGCTGGGCTGTCCTGTATCTCAGTGCCTTCACCAAAAATTTAAATCCTCTTTATTCTTGATGGCTTTGTGCAACCTGCTCAAACATCTCCCAGCAAATGCAGGGAGAAAGGAATGATTCAGAATGAGATTATTTCCTTTGCCTTATCTTCATACTTCCAGTGCATCCTTCAAGCTGACAATCCACCACTTCAAGCCCCACCTGTGCCATTGCCCAACAGGCTCTTTCCTGTCAGTTTTACCTAAAATCACACTCCTTCTCATACTGACATCAGAACTGAACCTGAACCCCAGTGATTCTGCATGCTGGCAGGGTGTAATGGTTAATGGGACAAATCCAGGAAAAGGGATGAAATTGAGACCAGGTATAAGTGTTGAGTGGGATTGAAAGAAGAAATATGGAAAGGATGGACTCAAGATATTGTAGGATGCACTGCAGTTGATACCAGGGGTAAGGTAACCAGAGGGAATTCTTATCCATATCAGGACTTTGGCTGCCTCATTGCAAAAGTGCTTGCTCAGAACCAGATTAAATTAAAAATCAGGAGCACAGGGAGACAACATTGATTCAAACAGAGCTGGGGGCCAGCAGTCCTGGCTGGGCTCAAACATTGGTATGGGATGAGAGCAGATGTGACAGTGCCAAAGGAATGGGAAATGTCTCCTGGGCTAGAGAGCATCACATCTGTGAGTGGCCTGGTTCACATCTGTGCAGCTGCTCAGGAGCATGGACAGCCAGACAGAAATGTCACCCATCACCATAACAACACAGTCCTCATTCTGTTCACTCACTCCTCAGCTGTTTTCCACTGTTTCGAATTGTTGTGGCAGAGTGGTAATTTCTTAATTTTGTTTGTCTACTCAAAGAGAAATCAGTGTGTATAAAGACAACAAAAATGCCATTTAAAGACACAACTCTAATAAAAGAAATTTGAGATTATCAGGCTTGGTGCTATTTTGTGTTATTTCAGTGTGGCAGAATTTGAGGCTACAGCTCATGAATTCAGAACTGACTCCACGACCACTGCTGCTTCTAAGTCAGTTAATTCTTCATTCACCCTCTTTCCAAAAATTGAAAGATATTTATTTCCTTAGCACATTGAATAACTTTAAACACTGATTTATAAAATGGACATGGAGAATTTTAATGAATAAAATAATTGCTTGGAATTTTTTGAGGCATGATAAACACCATGCAGCTGCTGAGCTCTGGCCAAAGCATATTCAGTGCAGTTTTTTTCCAGGTTTTGCAGGATTTACTGGAATTTTCTTGTATTATGCTTCAAAAGATATGGCAAAGGCTGGCAGCCATTGTCACCAGCCCTATTTTGGTTGCTGTAAATCACTGTGATTTTATAAAAATGAAAAACTCCCAACTAACCACTCAACAAAACAATTCCTTTGGTTTCCTTCTTCCCAATTCCTTGTTTTCACAGAAAGGGTCCAGAGAACCCTTTAGTACTACCATGAAAGGATAAATGGCTCTGGAATGGTCAGCATCCAACAGAATTGGAGACTGGGAAAAGACCTGGGATTGAAGGCAATGGATGGGGAAACACAAATCAAAGGAGCACAGATCCCTCAGACTGCCAGGACTGGAGAGGCAGGAGAGGAAATCCAGAGTCTGGCTTGAGGAAGAGCCCTCTTCCATCCCCTGTTCCATTCTGCCATTCCATGTGCCACTGATGGGCTGAGGGCAAAGGGAGAAGTGGGAGATATTCCCAAATTATTGGAGATATTTCCCAAATTAGGGAGGTGCTATTGGAATAAAGTCATCCACGTCCGGGGAGAATCCTACAGGTGTTTTTGTAGCACCCAGAACTGTGACCCAAGCATTTGGATGGGATTGTGGCTCCTCTGATCTGCCTGCAATGTCTAAAACCCAGAGGTGATTCTGCTTCCTGAAGAATTCACGGGATTGTTTCTGCCTGGAGATGGAGACAATGATCACCCCTCACACCATGTGCAAAACCAGACCATCACTGATTTGCTTGGAAGGAAACAGGAATAGGAATTTGAAATCAAATTTCTGATGGGAAAGTCCCATCAGGAAAACCCCTGGGTGCCAAAAAAAGCAACAATTTTCTTTGTGGAGCAGCCTTTCAATGTCCAATTCTAACTCACACTTTTTTATGGGGAATAAATACCTTCTCCACAAACTTTAATGACCATTCATGTTTTTATTTCAGTAGCTTAAATATTTTTCTTTCATCTCTAGGAGGGTAAAGAGCCAGTGCATTTTATGCTGCTGTCCCCCAGGTTTGCTGCTGTCCCTTAGAATTTTTGCCATCCAGTTTGGGCACTCCAGGAAGAATTTTCTGCATCACAAGCTGGAAGCACTGAGGAATCCAGAGCAGCTTTCCTGAAGAACAATATTTTTGTTGCCTTCTGCCTGATTAATCCAGTAACCAACCCAGGTGAGCAAGATCTTGTATCCATGCAGAGCCATTGTCAGCTTGAGTGGGATCCCTCAGCCTTCCCCACATCATTTCAATTGCAGGAAATCAAAATCACAGAATTATTTAGACTTATGATCCAATGTGATATAATAATAATAGTTACATATATGTGATATAATAATAATAATAATAATTATAAAAATAATATCCTACCACTGGAGTAGTATACACAGAAAGCAGCATTTTTATCACATTAGCTATATCTGACATATCATAAATGTTCAGATATCAATTCACACAGAACCCCTGCTTCCTGCAGATTAATTATATTAATTATATTAATTATATTAATTATATTAATTATATTAATTATTATATTATAATATTTGGGTGGGAAATATGCCCTGTGCACACAATACACCAAAAGTTCATTTTAAAATTGCGGAATCAAACACATTTAAATTAGGGAAAAGGT